>CANTUQ010000067.1:1695000-1700000 GCA_947683425.1 Excoecaria cochinchinensis | reverse complement strand
ATTCATCTGCCTGATAGGATGGAGAATTTTCAAAACGCAAGATTTTCTTGTTCTAGCATTCCCAGTGCTTCTTTTCAAAATGTGGATTATTCTTCAAATGTACCTCACTAGGTCTATACTAGACCACAGGTAGGTGATGAAGAACAAAACAATTCACCTCCAACTTCACCATATTTTTCTGCGGTAACTGAAAATGTTATCAATGAACTAAATATTTTAGAAAAGGAATTTGAAGTTGATAAAAATTACTTACATCAGGATTTCTATTCTTTAAAAAATTCAGAAAAAAGAAATTGGTTTTTCAAAAATTTTTTGGATAAAAGAAAATAAATTCAAAATGAGTTTTATGACTTTGTCATGCAAAACAAAGCTCATGTTTTATTCTTTGATTGGTTTGAAATTTATGCATCTCAAAATAGAATTTCATATCCATTCAAATCAAACACCAAATCTGTCAACCCTGTTACTATTAGAAATAAGGTTACAGAATGGGAAATGGTAGATGGTAGGAAAACCCAATCTGAACATCCACCTTTAAGACAAATCAAAATTGCGCATCTAGAAACTACTATAGATGCTGCACCTTACAAAACTCCAAGTGGTGATTCAAACAAGGATATTAAAAATATTCTTCAACAAAACAATTTTACAAACACTCATCTTAGTACAATTGCCAAGCAGTTAACTAGGATAGAGGAAACCCAAAAGACCACCACTGTCGTTTCCCAGGTTGAACCGACAGCTTCAAAATTGAAAAGTCCAGTTTTCAAACCTTTTCAGGTCTCCAAGACAAGTCAAAAACTGTTCAGGGAAGGTAAATCAGAATTTACCGATGCTCTTAGAACCCAACTTAGTAGGATAGAGAATACCTCTACGTCTACACCAGAAGTTGTGAAAGACACCCCTGACCGTAGCAAAACTGTTAGTACTTTAGATCAGGTATCTGACTCTGAAGTTACACAGCCAAACCAAAAGGAGGAATTGTTCAAGCTTGTTTGGCAAAAAGGTCAACCATTGACCATGACCACAACACCAGACTTAGGCATAGAAAATAGACCAAACATTCTGTCCCAGTCTAAGTTCAATGCCTCTACTGTCTATGAATGGAACATAGATGGTATGTCTGAATATAACATCCTTAGTCTTCTACAACAGATGACTATGGCCTCCAATGCCTATAAAACCCAAACGAGTACGCCTGATAGAGCTATTGCTAAACTGCTCATTGCAGGATTTTCAGGACAACTGAAAGGATGGTGGGATTATCATCTCACTGCCCAACAGCAACTAGAAATTTTAGGTGCAATCCAAACCTTAGAGGATGGAACACCCATTCTCGACGAGATAGGTAACCCCATACCTGATGCTGTAGCAACCCTAATCCATACGATTAGTCTACACTTCATAGGTGACCCTTCTCAATTGAAAGACAAGAACGCAGAATTGCTTTCAAACCTTAGGTGCAAAAAGCTTTCTGATTTTCAAAATTACAAAACCACTTTCTTAACTAGGGTAATGCTTAGGGAATATTCCAACCAACCGTTTTGGAAAGAAAAATTCCTTGCTGGCCTTCCTACCCTTTTAGGAGAAAGAGTTCGTAATAAAATCAAAGAAGCTTTTGGGATTAGCCAAATTCCTTATAACCATTTGACTTATGGGGAATTAGTTAGTTTCACTAAAAAAGAAGGTTTAAAAATCTGCCAAGATTTAAAACTTCAAAAACATTTAAAATGGGAGATGAAGAAAACTAGGCAAGAACTAGGATCATTCTGTAAACAGTTCGAAGTCTCCACAGAAGGTCAAACAAAAACCTGTGGAGGTTCCTATTCTAAATCCTACAAAAAGTCTCATAAACGATTTTCTTCAAAACCTAACAAACAAGAGTTTTATAAAAGATCCAAACCACAGAAACCTTATAGAAAAAGATCTTTTAAAAAGCCCTTCAAACCAACTTTCAAACAAGTCACTTGTTTTAAGTGTGGCAAACCTGGTCATACTTCAAAATATTGCAGACTTAACAAAAAACATCATGAGCTACAAGTTGAGGAAGAAACAATACAAAAAATTGAAGCCATCCTCCTTGAAACATCTGAAAGTGAAACTCAAACCGAATCATCAGAAACAGAAGATTCTTTTCAAAATGATGAAGTTGCTGCCCTTGACTCCTCTAGTAGTGAGTCGGGTAGTAGTTTCAAATCTTTGAATGTTTTAACAAAAGATCAAGAATTAATTCTTGATATTATCAAACAAGTGGAAGATTCAAAACTCCAAAAAGATATCATTGAAAAACTTTTGAAGTCTTTTGAACCAAAATCTCCAAAACCTTCCACTTCCAAACTCATTCCAAACAGTACTTATGATCTCACTAAAATCTTAAGTGCTAAATCAAAAGAAAAACCTCCTGTGACAATTCAATCGCTTCAAGAAGAAATTAAGATTGTCAAACAAGAGCTAAAAACTCTTAAAGAAAAACAGGAGAAGGATTCAAACCTTCTTCATGCTCTTTTCTCACAAGACTCTAATTCTAATGACGATGAGAATGAAGAAAAGATAGAAAACGAAACTGCTAATCTAGACTTAGGAAATGAAATTCAAAGTTTAGAAAAGGCTCCAAATGATTTCTTGTTTATTTTAAGAGAAATTACCACAAGAAAATATTTGGTAAAGGTTTCCATTGTTTTTTCAAATGATTTCAAGATTGATACAGTTGCTCTTTTTGATGCAGGAGCAGATTTAAATTGTTTGAAAAGCTGTATTGTCCCAAAAAGATTTTTTGAAAAAACTTCTGAAAAACTTGTCGCAGCTAACAACTCCGACATGGGAATTAAATTTAAAACAGAAGCTTCCATCCAGAATGGTAGCATCTTTATCAAAACTCCATTTGTTTTACTTGAAAATATCAGTCATACTGTCATTTTAGGGACTCCATTTATCAATATGATTACTCCCTATTCTGTCACATATGATGGTATCTCCTTTAAAGCAAATAGAGAAAAAATTGTTTTCCCTTTTGTTGAAAAACCCAGAACGAGAAATTTAAACCTTTTGAAAGCTTGTTCTATTTACAAAAGTGAGTTGAATTGTATAATTCAAGGAAAGCAAAAACATTTACAATTTCTCAAACAGGATGTTTCCTTTTTCAAAATCCAAAAGGGCCTGGAAAATGATTTGGTAAAACAAAGAATTTCTGAATTTCAAAAATTAATTGAAAATGAAATTTGTTCGCATTTACCAAATGCCTTTTGGAGCAGAAAATAACATATGGTTGATTTACCATATGAAAATGAGTTTTCAGAAAAACAAATTCCAACAAAAGCTAGGCCAATTCAAATGAATCATGAACTCGAAGAATTCATGATTTAAAACAAAATGGTCTAATCACAGAATCCAGATCTCCCTGGAGCTGTGCAGCTTTTTATGTTAACAAAAACTCTAAAATTGAAAGAGGCACGCCTAGGCTTGTAATTAATTACAAACCATTGAACAAGGCTTTAAAATGGATTCGTTATCCGATTCCAAACAAAAAAGATCTTTTGTAAAAACTACATTCTGCATTTGTCTTTTCAAAATTTGATATGAAATCAGGTTTTTGGTAGATACAGATTGAACCAAAAGATCGTTACAAAACTGCTTTTACTGTTCCATTTGGGCAGTATGAGTGGACGGTTATGCCGTTTGGTTTAAAAAATTCTCCTTCAGAATTTCAAAGAATTATAAATGAGATTTTTAATCGTTTTTCAAACTTCTATGTTGTTTATATTGATGATGTTCTTGTTTTTTCAAAATCAATTGAACAACATTTTAAACACCTCAGGACATTTTTCAATATTGCAAAGAAAAATGGTCTTCTTGTTTCAAAAATAAAAATCTCTCTTTTTCAAACGAAAATTCGTTTCTTAGGTCATTACATTTCCCAAGGAACAATTACTCCAATAGAGAGATCCTTAGCTTTTGCGGATAAATTTCCAGACAAAATCTTAGATAAAACCCAACTCCAAAGGTTTTTGGGAAGTCTGAATTATGTTCTAGATTTCTGTCCCAACATCAACTGATTAGAAAAACCTTTGCATGATAGGTTGAAGAAAACTCCTATTGCATGGTCTGATGAACATACAAGTATAGTCCAACAGATTAAGAAGCAGGTAAAAGAAATTCCATGCCTACATTTAGCTGACCCAACAGCACCTAAGATTGTTGAGACTGATGCGTCCGACTTAGGTTATGGAGGTATTTTAAAACAAACAGTGGGCGGGAAAGAATGCACTGTCCAGTTCACTTCTGCACATTGGAATGATTGTCAGAAAAATTATTCTACAATTAAAAAAGAAATTCTTTCAATTGTCATGTGCATTTCAAAATTCCATAGCAATTTACTAAATCAGAAGTTCTTACTTCGGATTGATTGCAAATCTGCTAAGGAAGTTTTACAAAAAGATGTTCAAAACATTGCATCAAAACAAATTTTTGCCCGTTGGCAAGCTATCCTTAGTATTTTCAATTTTGAAATTGAATTTATTAAAGGAGATAAAAACTCAATTCCTGATTTTCTGACCAGAGAGTTCCTCCAAAACAGGACCTAAAATGCCCAGAAAATCAAAGGGGAAGGGAAAGGAGAAAGAGGTCCAGGACCCAAAAGTTTCAAAACCTGTAGCAGCCTCTTCTGCTACAGAAATCAAATCATGGGCATAAATCGTCGAAGAAGATGAGGAAACCCTTGCCAAACAGTCTCAAGTCCAACAATGGATTGAGACTCTTACCTAACAGACAGAACTTGGCTCCCTTTTCAAAATGATTACTGAAAAGCAAACAGGTAAAACTCCTCAAACTATTTCAAAACCAGAGGAAGGATCTTCATCTTCAAAAACCTCCTTTAAACAAATTTCAAAACCTACACAAGAATCATCTTGTAGTAGACAACTTGCCAAACCCTCCGATCTCGGAGTTTCTACTTCAAAATCCTCGCAAGAGGAATTTTCAAAAATTGTTTTGACTCAAAACAG